>OZ022453.1:6527917-6530417 GCA_963989345.1 Clangula hyemalis
GTTAGGGTTAGGGTTAGGGTTAGGGTTAGGGTTAGGGTTAGGGTTAGGGTTAGGGTTAGGGTTAGGGTTAGGGTTAGGGTTAGGGTTAGGGTTAGGGTTAGGGTTAGGGTTAGGGTTAGGGTTAGGGTTAGGGTTAGGGTTAGGGTTAGGGTTAGGGTTAGGGTTAGGGTTAGGGTTAGGGTTAGGGTTAGGGTTAGGGTTAGGGTTAGGGTTAGGGTTAGGGTTAGGGTTAGGGTTAGGGTTAGGGTTAGGGTTAGGGTTAGGGTTAGGGTTAGGGTTAGGGTTAGGGTTAGGGTTAGGGTTAGGGTTAGGGTTAGGGTTAGGGTTAGGGTTAGGGTTAGGGTTAGGGTTAGGGTTAGGGTTAGGGTTAGGGTTAGGGTTAGGGTTAGGGTTAGGGTTAGGGTTAGGGTTAGGGTTAGGGTTAGGGTTAGGGTTAGGGTTAGGGTTAGGGTTAGGGTTAGGGTTAGGGTTAGGGTTAGGGTTAGGGTTAGGGTTAGGGTTAGGGTTAGGGTTAGGGTTAGGGTTAGGGTTAGGGTTAGGGTTAGGGTTAGGGTTAGGGTTAGGGTTAGGGTTAGGGTTAGGGTTAGGGTTAGGGTTAGGGTTAGGGTTAGGGTTAGGGTTAGGGTTAGGGTTAGGGTTAGGGTTAGGGTTAGGGTTAGGGTTAGGGTTAGGGTTAGGGTTAGGGTTAGGGTTAGGGTTAGGGTTAGGGTTAGGGTTAGGGTTAGGGTTAGGGTTAGGGTTAGGGTTAGGGTTAGGGTTAGGGTTAGGGTTAGGGTTAGGGTTAGGGTTAGGGTTAGGGTTAGGGTTAGGGTTAGGGTTAGGGTTAGGGTTAGGGTTAGGGTTAGGGTTAGGGTTAGGGTTAGGGTTAGGGTTAGGGTTAGGGTTAGGGTTAGGGTTAGGGTTAGGGTTAGGGTTAGGGTTAGGGTTAGGGTTAGGGTTAGGGTTAGGGTTAGGGTTAGGGTTAGGGTTAGGGTTAGGGTTAGGGTTAGGGTTAGGGTTAGGGTTAGGGTTAGGGTTAGGGTTAGGGTTAGGGTTAGGGTTAGGGTTAGGGTTAGGGTTAGGGTTAGGGTTAGGGTTAGGGTTAGGGTTAGGGTTAGGGTTAGGGTTAGGGTTAGGGTTAGGGTTAGGGTTAGGGTTAGGGTTAGGGTTAGGGTTAGGGTTAGGGTTAGGGTTAGGGTTAGGGTTAGGGTTAGGGTTAGGGTTAGGGTTAGGGTTAGGGTTAGGGTTAGGGTTAGGGTTAGGGTTAGGGTTAGGGTTAGGGTTAGGGTTAGGGTTAGGGTTAGGGTTAGGGTTAGGGTTAGGGTTAGGGTTAGGGTTAGGGTTAGGGTTAGGGTTAGGGTTAGGGTTAGGGTTAGGGTTAGGGTTAGGGTTAGGGTTAGGGTTAGGGTTAGGGTTAGGGTTAGGGTTAGGGTTAGGGTTAGGGTTAGGGTTAGGGTTAGGGTTAGGGTTAGGGTTAGGGTTAGGGTTAGGGTTAGGGTTAGGGTTAGGGTTAGGGTTAGGGTTAGGGTTAGGGTTAGGGTTAGGGTTAGGGTTAGGGTTAGGGTTAGGGTTAGGGTTAGGGTTAGGGTTAGGGTTAGGGTTAGGGTTAGGGTTAGGGTTAGGGTTAGGGTTAGGGTTAGGGTTAGGGTTAGGGTTAGGGTTAGGGTTAGGGTTAGGGTTAGGGTTAGGGTTAGGGTTAGGGTTAGGGTTAGGGTTAGGGTTAGGGTTAGGGTTAGGGTTAGGGTTAGGGTTAGGGTTAGGGTTAGGGTTAGGGTTAGGGTTAGGGTTAGGGTTAGGGTTAGGGTTAGGGTTAGGGTTAGGGTTAGGGTTAGGGTTAGGGTTAGGGTTAGGGTTAGGGTTAGGGTTAGGGTTAGGGTTAGGGTTAGGGTTAGGGTTAGGGTTAGGGTTAGGGTTAGGGTTAGGGTTAGGGTTAGGGTTAGGGTTAGGGTTAGGGTTAGGGTTAGGGTTAGGGTTAGGGTTAGGGTTAGGGTTAGGGTTAGGGTTAGGGTTAGGGTTAGGGTTAGGGTTAGGGTTAGGGTTAGGGTTAGGGTTAGGGTTAGGGTTAGGGTTAGGGTTAGGGTTAGGGTTAGGGTTAGGGTTAGGGTTAGGGTTAGGGTTAGGGTTAGGGTTAGGGTTAGGGTTAGGGTTAGGGTTAGGGTTAGGGTTAGGGTTAGGGTTAGGGTTAGGGTTAGGGTTAGGGTTAGGGTTAGGGTTAGGGTTAGGGTTAGGGTTAGGGTTAGGGTTAGGGTTAGGGTTAGGGTTAGGGTTAGGGTTAGGGTTAGGGTTAGGGTTAGGGTTAGGGTTAGGGTTAGGGTTAGGGTTAGGGTTAGGGTTAGGGTTAGGGTTAGGGTTAGGGTTAGGGTTAGGGTTAGGGTTAGGGTTAGGGTTAGGGTTAGGGTTAGGGTTAGGGTTAGGGTTAGGGTTAGGGTTAGGGTTAGGGTTAGGGTTAGGGTTAGGGTTAGGGTTAGGGTTAGGGTTAGGGTTAGGGTTAGGGTTAGGGTTAGGGTTAGGGTTAGGGTTA